>JAQJVL010000112.1:562978-575478 GCA_035578905.1 Stictocephala bisonia
AGTGAAGCTGAGGGTTTTTGCAAGTAAGAAATTGAAATCGGAATGAAACCTATCTCAAACAGTTAAGAAAACTATAGGGTATTTCCGTAAACGTCAATATTTTCCACAAAAATGGCCGCCATCTTTGAAATGTGTCATGATAAATGAATTTTGTTTTCATCAATGATTTCTTTCAACAAGACCTTTAAAATGATGTATTATTTTGCCATATGTTTGCATTTGATAATTTAGAGATTCGAACCCATGACCGCTAGTTTTTCAACACTCTTTACGAAAAGGTGATGAAAACATTTTTAATGGACTCCCCATATGCAATATAGGGGGAAAAGCCATTTTGTTTTAGGCCACTAGACCAAACCGTTCTCCTGCTATACATGCTGCACGGGTGGTCTGCCTCACCCTGTATATCCTGTCTGTTTGTGTGCGTGAGTGGGTGTATGAGAATGGCCAAAGAAGTATAACTTCCACCGTGTGGTCCGACGCACACCCAATTTTTTATTTGTTTTATTGTCTTTTACAAATTTGTTTCTTATTGTTTATAGATTATTGAAATCGTGTTATTATTACATTTTTCCTATGTATTATTGTTTGAACCAGTCAAAAATAAATACCTCTTCAAACGGATTTATGCCACAACAAGTATACTAATTATTGTGTCGATGCCAAACGCAGTACTCTTGACAATACCGTGTGTCAGAACTACACTGAAACGCCACTAAGAATGCTCATGTTGTTAAGTCGGGACATTCATTAAATAAAGTAGAAAAAGTAGCAAATAACTTAGGACCGTACTGTCACAATTCATAAAATCACTACTAAGAAACAAAGAATAGAATGTTGTAAATGTTTAATAAACTATTTCTTAACTATTTAATTATTTGTACCATTCATCTCTTAAATATTCGGTCTAATGTGTTGATAATCAAGAACTAAGGAAGTTACGGGTTACGTTCACCATGAATGGGCAACTCTTTCTACGTCTAAATGGAGTTTAAATTATAGCATATCTTACTTATGTAACAAGAAAATCACAGGCTGGAAGGAGAAAGATTACAAAACGCCGAAAATGCTAGAACCAGGACTACTTGGCTGCCCAGTGGCCATTAAACTCATTTGGATTCAACTTAATTTATAGTATTTTTCTTTTACACTTTCCTGTTATAAATAGTTATTAGAATATCGATGAAAAACAATTTTATCAAAAATGTAAATATAAAAGAGCACACCCAGCAGACACATAGATTAAAATTTACCCACCCACCTCCCCGCAGACACATAGATTGAAATTTACCCACCCACTCTCCCAGCAGACACACATATTGAAATTTAACCACCCACCCTCCCAGCAGACACATAGATTGACATTTACCCACCCACCAACCCAGCAGACACATAGATTGAAATTTACCCACCCACCCTCCCAGCAGACACATAGATGAAATGTTCTGTATGTGTATGGGCGGGTGGGTGGGTCAATACTACTGTGCGTGTATGGGTGGGCGGGCGGGTCAATGCCACTGTACGTGTATGGGCGGTCGGGTGGGTCAGTGCCATTGTACGTGTATGGGCGGGTGGGTCAATGCCACTGTACGTGGAGGGTGGGTCAATACTACTGTACGTGTATGGGCGGGCGGATGGGTCAGTACTACTGTATGTGTATGGGCGGGTGGGTCAATACTACTGTATGTGTATGGGCGGGCGGGTGGGTCAATACCACTGTACGTGTACGGGTGGCTGGGTGTTTTAAGTAACAATTGTAGTGAAGTAATGTTCAACTACAAAACGTGGGCGTCAGCTACTCATTAACGTGCTGCCTATGTTCTCGTTTGGGATTAGTGAGTTCAAATATCAAATATATGCCTAGTAAAATATATAAAAATATTATAGAACCTATTAATTAAAAATAAGAATTACCATACCCATTATTGTAAACTATTATATTATAGAAAAATATTATATTATAGAAATGATGTAAACTAAAATTTTAATTTTGTTAAATTTGTTGGGGATTTGCAACGTTTCTAACGACTAAACAATAATTGTGCAACAAATTAACAATCATAACTTCCCGATGCCAAATGTAGGGAATTGTGGATGAGTTATGATCATTTAACAAGTCTAGGGCTAAAATAAATTATTAGTTGGAGGAACTCTCAGTGTTAGTTATAGAACATAGGACAATAGCAAGAAGAACCGGAATGACCTGGTCTAGCGAAAAGAAGGAAGCTCATTCTGACAATTGAAACAAGTATGGTGTGGGTACAAAAGAAAGCAATACCGTAAAAACAGCGTTAACTGTACTTAGCATTGTGTAATTGAGCTCATACGTAAATAATAACTCAAGGAAACCTAAATAGGTTCTCCTGAAATACAAGATTTATAAGACGGCCTACCTTTGCTCCTTAGATAACTCAAATTTGGATTACATTTATGTACCATACTAATTTTATTTTAATAAAGAGTACGAGGTTTGAAATTAGGGCTGATGTGGAGTAACTATACTGGGTACGCCCGACACCAATAGGTGATATCAATCAGTAAAATAACACATTTTTCTAACTTGAGATAGAGATATAGAGAAGTATGTGTACATTTTGTGACAAATCTCAATAGTAGGGTTACGAATATAGGTTAATTACACAGAAAAAAGTTTTAAAAACTCGTTTATTAACCTGTACTTAAAAACTGGGGTAGCCAATATGAGAATACTGAGATTATAACTCATCAAAACAAAATGACCTCAAAATGACCTTAAGTGTATTTTGTGCTAGGTTGATAGAAGAAACTTTCCTTCGGTCTCAGTAGTAGTGGGGGGGTCTCAGTAGAGATGTGTAAATGGGCATGAGGTATTACATGTAACCTGCCTAAGAAATGTGGATTAGGCTGGTCACTCCACATCCTTCTTCTCCTGTAATGACACATGGCCTTTGTATTCTGTAGCCCTGATACTCTCTCCTTCCTGGCAAGGCAGGAGAAGAGAAGGGCTAGTTGTCGTAAAAAGACTTAAATGGCGTAGAATAATAATAATGAGCTGGACTACAGTACTACGCCTCATTAGCTGGCAAATATTTTACTTCAATTTTAGGTCCTCTACCAATTTCTCTCCATTCATTCATAGTTTAATGTAGCTCTTAAAAGGAATTTTCAAAATAACGTTAATCGTTTTTCAATTCCCTATTTTTAAGCATTAAAATTAGCTGTTTCTTGTTTACATTGGAAAGTATTTTGAAGAATAATCCATATAAACGTTGGAAATATTCTACAAATTAACTATTAATTAAATTGTAGGCTTAGCCAAAAATATATATTACTTCAAATTAACCTATTTTTAGAAAATTGGCTATGATACACATTATATTGTATCAACTAGAGTTTATTTTTAACTAGTTGTCCATTAAAAACCAATTAATCAAGCAAACCAATTACTGGAAAGCTAAGTCAGTAAATCACGAGCATAGTTCATATATTTTCACCGTGTTATCTACCTTGTTGGTCTGCAATGTTCTTGTTACAAAACCTATCTAAAATTAAAACTCGGTTTCAGAACAGGAAAGATCATCATCACTTAAAAAAACCTAAAAACTCATGAAATGATCAATAAGCAGGTCGTAAGTGCATAACTAAGTTTCATTTATAATTCGCATTTATTCGGGTGTGTGTGTGTGTATGTGTGTGTGTGTGTGTGTGTGTGTGTGTGTGTGTGTGTGTGTGTGTGTGTGTGTGTGTGTGTGTGTGTGTGTGTGTGTGTGTGTGTGTGTGTGTGTGTGTGTGTGTGTGTGTGTGTGTGTGTGTGTGTGTGTGTGTGTGTGTGTGTGTGTGTGTGTGTGTGTGTGTGTGTGTGTGTGTGTGTGTGTGTGTGTGTGTGTGTGTGTGTGTGTGTGTGTGTGTGTGTGTGTGTGTGTGTGTGTGTGTGTGTGTGTGTGTGTGTGTGTGTGTGTGTGTGTGTGTGTGTGTGTGTGTGTGTGTGTGTGTGTGTGTGTGTGTGTGTGTGTGTGTGTGTGTGTGTGTGTGTGTGTGTGTGTGTGTGTGTGTGTGTGTGTGTGTGTGTGTGTGTGTGTGTGTGTGTGTGTGTGTGTGTGTGTGTGTGTGTGTGTGTGTGTGTGTGTGTGTGTGTGTGTGTGTGTGTGTGTGTGTGTGTGTGTGTGTGTGTGTGTGTGTGTGTGTGTGTGTGTGTGTGTGTGTGTGTGTGTGTGTGTGTGTGTGTGTGTGTGTGTGTGTGTGTGTGTGTGTGTGTGTGTGTGTGTGTGTGTGTGTGTGTGTGTGTGTGTGTGTGTGTGTGTGTGTGTGTGTGTGTGTGTGTGTGTGTGTGTGTGTGTGTGTGTGTGTGTGTGTGTGTGTGTGTGTGTGTGTGTGTGTGTGTGTGTGTGTGTGTGTGTGTGTGTGTGTGTGTGTGTGTGTGTGTGTTTTAATTCCTTTTTTCCTCTTTTACTGTGTATAATATTGACATTTACTTTTAAATTTACTCACTTATACACGTGAAGTGGTATTGATCCACCTACCCATATCCGTACAAAAATAGTCAACGTTTTGAGGACACAAGTATTGCCCTTATTTTGGAGCACCGGACGTCATGCTCTCATGAAAGCCTCCCTCAACCATGAAACCACGTTTAAGCAATGAGACCCTAGCACTCGTTGCATCTGTAGTTACAACTTGCCCAACAGTTTACGCACAGTGATCAGTTAACTCCAGGACGTCGGCCTAGTTTCTCCTTACTCTCTGGGCACTGAGCAGTTCTCTGTGCACAAGTACAGGTACAGTAGTTACGTGTTTAGAACTCACATGAATCGTCTCTAGAGACAACGAGAGAAGTTGCTCCAAACTACGTACTAGCCATTACCCAACTTACTCCTACAGAACAGTCCTGACTACAGACAATGTTTTTAAGCCAGTACATATTGTTGAGACTCGTCATAAGCAGCCATGGTATTTATGGTTTGTCTTCATCATCTTCTACTTTTCTTTTTTTTAATATCATTCCGAAATGTAGGCCTACCCATTACAAATAGAACACAAATAATGTACTATTATTATTAATTATTAAGGCACCGATCGAAGAGCTATGGGCGAATATGAAGGGCTAATGAGTTTGACGAGTGTAGATGAACGAGTTTAGTCGCCATTACTAAGATTCCTTAGATTTAGCCAGGGAAACTAAGGGACCAAAAGTTTTACGTGGAATCCAAACCACATAGTATTGGTATGATTTTCAGCTAACTGATAAGCCTGATATACAGTTCAGTTACCTACATAACAGACCCGGACCCCGAATACCACCTGACGCAAACGACATAGCCTTATTTTGTAGTTTATTCTTTAAAATGAGTTTTTTTAATTATCATTATTACTAACACAATTACTTAAACATTGATTCTAGCTGGATTCAAGTCATTTAGATGCTGGGCCGAATGCGATTGATATGTCATCCTAGCTAGAACTCTGACTAACTTTATCAATTAAGAAGCAACTAAAGCGTTAAAATTATCCATTACTTTATGGTTTTTATTTATTTTTAACCAAGCCTCTATGATTGAAACAATATCCAAATAAAACTACGTGATTTCTAAGCCAACAGTACGATACAAATATTATCACTGTGCTTAAGTTAAAATGATTAATTATTGTTAAGGGAGTTTTCTAATAATGTACTTTTGTTCATATTGTTGATTGGTTCTTAGTTAAAGGCACATGTCTGATATACAGGGTGTAAAGTAGTTTCGCAAGGCGGTTCCTAGTCACAGTGGTAGTAGGCAATACACGCAGGACAGATCTGCCCCTAGATTGCCAGAGGGTGCCATTAATTAATAAATGTTTAATCATGACGCTGTATCGATAACCAAATCGTGCAATTTACAGTCTGCACTCTATTGATAAGAAATGCTGTTTATTTATTTTTTTTACGCTATTCAAGTAAGTTATCTGCACTAGATTACCCAGAGATGCCGTTTTACACTATGCCTACCAGCTTATTACGTCATTTCAACCCAGAATGTCTGATAGTACAACTTCCATTAATTCATACAAGACAAGCTTTAATCATTGTTCTGGTATAAAACTAAAAATGAATACATTCACAATATGAAGAGTTATTGTTGTGTAAGGGTGGCAATAATAACTCGGTGTTCGTCAACTCAGGTTTCATTTTGTTGTTTGGTGATTGGAAGGTTATATGCGATAGGAAAATTATGAAGGAAACATGGGTTTAAAAATCAGTGTATACCTGTAGTACGCATGTCACTGCACTGGGTGCCGTGGTGCGTTCATTAACAATCCCACCCGCCCCCGCCCACCCATACACGTACAGTGGTATTGACCCTTCCACCCACCCATACACATACAGTGGTATTGACCCTCCTACCCACCCATACACATACAGTGGTATTGACCCTTCCACCCACCCATACACATACAGTGGTATTGACCCTCCTACCCACCCATACACGTACAGTGGTATTGACCCTTCCACCCACCCATACACATACAGTGGTATTGACCCTCCTACCCACCCATACACATACAGTGGTATTGACCCTTCCACCCACCCATACACATACAGTGGTATTGACCCTCCTACCCACCCATACACATACAGTGGTATTGACCCTCCTACCCACCCATACACATACAGTGGTATTGACCCTCCTACCCACCCATACACATACAGTGGTATTGACCCTCCTACCCACCCATACACATACAGTGGTATTGACCCTCCTACCCACCCATACACATACAGTGGTATTGACCCTCCTACCCACCCATACACATACAGTGGTATTGACCCTCCTACCCACCCATACACATACAGTGGTATTGACCCTCCTACCCACCCATACACATACAGTGGTATTGACCCTCCTACCCACCCATACACATACAGTGGTATTGACCTTCCTACCCACCCATACACATACAGTGGTATTGACCCTCCCACCCACCCATACACATACAGTGGTGTTGACCCTCCCACCCACCCATACACATACAGTGGTGTTGACCCTCCCACCCACCCATACACATGCAGTGGTATTGACCCTCCTACCCACCCATACACATACAGTGGTATTGACCCTCCTACCCACCCATACACATACAGTGGTATTGAAATCACCTGTATGAAGCCAACTATATTTTACCCATATACGTAATGTAACTACCTCGTGAGTATTAGCTGGTTATTAATGATCAAATATAGTTTCTTAAAATAAAAATTTCTTTTAAATTTGGCCTTAAAATAAACTTATTAGAAGTATCAACACAAAATTATAAACAAGTAAGTGATTATTGTCAAATGAATTATAGGTATACGAGAGTGAGTCCGTAATCATAGGTAATGACCGGGTATCTGACTTTCCTCAAGTCCTTTCCTGACTTCCTTAACAATGTACATCGTGATGCTTCTAAAGTGATGGTAATACGATAATAGTCATGAAACTATGTAATCTAACAAGTCTATTGTATGTTATCCATAGACATTGTAACATCTAGAAAATTTGTATTGTTATGAAAGTACATCCCTATTCTAATAGATCCTTATCCATCTCTTATCTTTCAATATCTATAAGTAACTTTGTACGTTTCACCTTCCAAAATAGGTGTGATTATGTTGAAGAGTAGTAGAGGAATGAATAGTTTTAACTTCACCACATAAATAAAGACATTTAAAAAAACAACAATTCACAACCTTATCTGCTTGTAAGATAAACAAAAGGTAAACCCATAACTAACATTGAAGCAAAGTAAAACATAGAATTTAGTTTCATTTGATGAAAATGTCCCGATGGTGATACTTCTTTTTTATGCTCCCACCTACTCTGACTATCGAAGTACTAAAGTTCATAAGTAATTGGAACTGCCCCTGGGAAACAAAACTTAACAATTTTTACGAATTGTGTGCGTAATATTTTTATAGAACCGAATATATTATGTGTTAAGAAATGTATTACGAAATGTGCATGTCCACATAAAGTGTTGCAGAAATAATTTACTTTCAAAAAATGGCTTGACATAAAAAATAACTTTACAATCGAATTAAATTAAATTAGTTGGTTTTAATCTCCAACAATGTTAATTGTCTTGGAAAAGTGTTTAATGACTTTACAATAAGTGAAATATTTACTGGCTGTTGTTGTTGTATTTGTAAAAACGTAAGCAAATCTAGGCAGTCACGATTAACTTCTAGGCCTTGAGATGTTCAAGTATGTTTTTTATTTTGAAATTTTACGATTGATACATTTTGGATTTATACTTCGAAAAAGTATATTACATTTGTTGTAATAGTGTGATTTTTGTTCTTCAATATTAGTCTAATGACAATTGTACACAAACAATATTTCACCATTCCGGGACTGATTGGAACGCTCAGTGCATATACATAGTTTTCACTTTTCAAGGCCTATTTAGAAGACTTTTTTGTAAATTTACATCAAATTCAAACACAAAAATATAAATCAAGTCGGTAAATCTTGCCTTTGACAAGTGAACGAATATTTAACTCTACATCTGAGAATTCAAAGTGTGCATTTCATATCCAAGTGTCAATATGAAATTATTGTACATTTACATTAAAATAATGTAAACATGTTCGATCAGGTGGACCGTGCCTTAATTAATGTTACCCAATCAAATGCTTGGACGATTACCTTTTCTCGCATCATATATCTAAAAGTCTAAAATCACCCCTCGTCAATCTTCGGTGATTAGTTAAGATTGTGACTTTCAAGTCCTGTAGGTAGGGAGCTAGCTACCTTGACCGAGTGGAGGTACAAGTAGAAAGTGGCCGGTGTGTCCACAGTCCGATCCCCACTGGTGCTCGCTCGACAGTCAAGCATTTCTTCGTGGAGGCAAAAAACCGCAGGTCAAACCGCCTCTTGACGCCGTTCGCCGCAATCATCTCGCTATCTCGGACACTCGTTACCGGTGTTTATGTTTTTTACGAGTTGCGCGTGAATTTACCTGGTCCTATAAGTGTCGTTTTATTTATTTACGAGACAAGCTGTATTTTTTTCGAGGACTTTCTGTGTTTTTGGACTGCTCTGATACAATTAATAAGGTTAGTATATTGTACAACATAAGGTCAGCAATGCTTTGTTTCTGTTATTTGTTTTAAAAATTGTATATACATTTTGAATGGATATTTACTTGAAGTAAACAATTAGATACATGATTAGTATGTGTTGTTTGGTAATATAAACTTCAACAAAATAATTTCAAACTTCAATTTCAAGTAAAATGTTTCAAATTTATAACCGTTAACTGCAATAATGTGATAATTCAGATTGGCAAATTAATTGCACGGTATCTAAAGGGATCCCCTTAAAAGAATTTATATAATCTCTCGTTGTAGCAGCCTAGCGCCCTTCGCTTTATGCCGTATACAATGTCAGTTGAAATGAGGGTATTACATTAACATAGGTTATCAACATGTAAGAGTCTTCTTCAAGAACATATCAGTTCAACATTTGCAACACTCAGAATGCAGTAACATGCACAGTCAATTGTGCATAGACGAAAAAGCTTCGTAAACTTAGTTTCAACTGTTAAAAAAATAATATACAAATACAAAGCACTCTTTATCTGTCATACATATCTATATATTTTTCAATAAAAACAGCATACACGAATACTTTTTATTTTAATAAATAATACGGTACCTTCAATAATTTACGCAAGCGTTATTAAGTTTCATAGCATACCCATAGAAGAGTTCATTTTTATCACTTTATGGTGCACAATGTCCTTATCAGATATGTAAAAAATGCATATCACAGTAAAATATACTCAAGAAAAATAATGACAAGTGTTATTTTTATAATTAATAAAAAAAAAATCTACCAGCGATAAGAAAATATTGTAAAAAACAAAAAGATCAACGTATGTATGTACGTTCTTTTTTAATTATGTTTTTATTTTTGTACAAAAAAATATGAAAAATCAGTAAACAGTGTACTACATATAAAAATAAAATAAACAATTCCACATGTTATTGTTTATTAAAATCGATCCATACGAGAAAGAACATTTACTTCTAATAGAATTTTAGTGTTGCATTCATAACATTGCAGGTAGTTGCGTAAAAACTGAGTTGAGAGCAGGTTTTAAAAGTCCTAGATATAACATCCTTGGTATGCACAAATTTAGGTAGGAATATATATTTTAAAACTTTATTTTATTTTGAATGCTACAAAACAGAAAAATCCAGTTACAAAGTATCATTAAATTAATTTAAAATAAATATAAGTGGAACAAGTGTTCATGTCTAATTAATCAACAGAGTCCCAATCTTGCTTTATGAATTATCACTTAAAAACAAAAATCATAAAAAATAACATAAATAAAAACACAATAAAACAGTATAACAACATAATTAATATAGTAGTAGTAGTATATATATATAAAGTAAAAATATAACAACAGGTTAACAAAAACACTAACAGCAATATCGGCATAAACTAATAACAATATATAAAAATACAAGAAATATAATAAAGAAGAACAACAAATGTTAAATAAATAATAAATAACGAAAGGACAAGGCAATAATAATTTAGTATTAAATATTTTAACTTCAGTAAGATTTCATAACACTGATTAAACTAGTATAGTTTTTCTTTTAATTACCCTATCGGGTGATTTAAAACAAAATTTAATTACTACTGACTTTTAACTCGGTGTAATAGGGTTATTAAACCGAGATAAAAGTCAGTGGTGTACCGATTGAGCAACTGAAATAGCTAAAAATAATAACGAAAGAGGGATTATTATTCTTGAACTATCGCAATCAGGAGCTGCCTGTTTCAACTAGTCATTATTTTATAGATATGACTGTTTAAATTATAATGGTTAACAAAAGGCAAATACGTCAATTATCAACTTATTTATTGGCTTTAGCAGTAAGCATTATTTTGAAAAGTCAACAATGTAAAAATAATATTTATAATAGAAATAATTGTTGTCTTCACTTAAAACAAGTGTTAAAATAAGTAGCTTCTTAGAGAATATTGTGTTTCGTACTTTGAATAATTCTTATATATAATACGTGAAGCAGTTTTTTGTCAACGCAACTCCTCCATTATTTCTTAACCATTTTAAACGGTTGAGGTATCAAAAACGTTGCCTCTGTTCGTAGTTGTGCAATAAGGCCTTAATTCTTCAATATTTTTACTCTGAAGGGCATGGGAAGCCCTCAAAGTACATTTTTCGGTCATAAGAATAACACAAAGAGAGATTTAAATGAATAGAAACGTAACAGCTGTTCAAATGTAAATAATAATTGACATAACGTTTTAACAGCTGTTGGAATGTAAACAACGGTGTTTTTAATATTGAGGAGGTTAGATTTTTCATATATTAAACAAAGAAAGGTTGCAGGCAAGGTTTAAATGGTAATCTAATGCAGGTATTTTATAAATAGTTTTTTAATTAGCATAATACGTGTTGGTATATATACAGTACAAGTAAACGTCACACAACACAAATTTATTACAATATAAGCACAAAATGTACAAATATATTACAATACAAGTACAAAATGCACAAATATTATGGTGATCGATTTCGGTGAACCACGCTCACCTTCCTCAGACCAGAGGGATTCACAAAAAAGATTTTTTTTTTTATCCCTCTTAGTGCAGTCATTGAAGCGAAAAATACGGTCTTACCTCAGATTTTTTTTACTGTGAACCGATTTGCATGAAATTTTGGAATTAGACTCATCTTAACCTTAACTTCAAAAGTGAAAATGATCTGAACTCCGCCTATTATTTTTAAGGGGTGTCAACAACCCCTTAATGGAAAAATTTACATTGAGCCATTTTATCGCTAGAAAACATGTCTAATAGTAAGTGGTGAAATTGTAAAGTGTTTTCTAACACAATTACCTCATATTAAAACCATTTTCAACCCCTTGAAAATCTTACAACCCTTGCAAACAACCCCTAAATTGAAAAAATCACAAAAAAATACTTTGGTATGACATAAAAAGATGTAAGTATAGAGTAAGTAATATTTTATATTCTCTATAATAATTATCAAATTTTTAACCCCCTTTCAACCCTTGAAAACTACCACTTGATAAAAAATTGTAAAAAAAATTTTTTGACAAAATGAAAATGATTTAAATATTATTCCACACTCTCGAAAATGATTATCATATTCTTAAGCTTTTCTACCCTTAAAACTACCCCTAAATTAAAACAGTAATTATATATGATTACATATTTAAAAATAATTTAATTTAAAGTAAAAAATTGCCATTTATTGAATAAAATATTAACAAATTATATAAAATTGTACTATTATTATTAAAATATAATATTATTATTCATGACTCAATATCGGAGTCGCTGTCACATTCAACATGGAGGGCTATTTTGGCAGTTATCTCCACTGCACGTTACGCAGGTACTATTACAAAACAGACCAACTTTTCTGCATCCGCAAGACGCTCCACATCCTTTTTTGCAGTTGCAAAAAATAATTTTCAGGAGTACTTGTGGTGC